>JBBMOC010000014.1:9643829-9655298 GCA_037975185.1 Centropyge bicolor
CCTCCCCGCTGCAGCCTCGCGCCCCCTCCCCCACCTCGCCCGACGAGTTCCCCATGAATGTCAAGCAGGCATACAAGGCGTTTGCCGCCGTGCCTCGCTCACTGGCAGTGCTGGAGCCGCCGCAGGTAGGCCGTGCTGCCCGGACTCCCCCGGGTCACAACGACAAAAGCATGCTGTGCTGATTGGTTGGTCTCGCCCCCCCTCCTTGCCCCCTCCTGGAGCAGGCTGTCCTATAAGGTGCCTGCGCTGTGTCGGTGGGCCTGTGACATGCTGTGACGTGTGGAATGCCTTCATCATTGGTTTTTGTATCCAGTGCCATCATCTGTCATGCTGGTGTCGAGTCTTGATCCATTCGTCCATCCATGTGTGGCTCGTGTACTAATATTCAATCCCAAATTTTTATATCGTGTCCCAGCTGCTAATCAGTCTGCCTGCTCTGTACCTCTGTCTGTGTCCTCAGTCTGTGGTCACTGACTTGAACTAACACTCTGCTCATCCTGCTGTGTCCAACAGGACCCGTATGGTGTGAGGAACAATTTCCACCCAAAACAACCATCTCCAGAGGTGAGTGAACCTAAAACTATTCAAAGCACAGCTCTCTGTTGTATTGAACTGATTATAAGATATTTATTTCTTGACGTTTAAAGCTGGGTTCTATTATATTTACATGTTCACAACATCAGATATCCTTTTTGATTTGAATGTCAGCATTGTATTATGGGTTGTTTGTAGCCTTTGCTAGGCTAAGATTTTTTTCAAGTCCATCTGCAGGAGTTTCCCTCAGCATGTGTTTTTTGCTGTCATGGGGGAAAATAAACTCTTTAAGGGTAGAAAGCTGAAAGCTTCTCCCAACATCTTCAGCAGAAACAGACCAGGGGCCGAATCATCTGTTGAGCAGCCACAAAATGTCATAACAAGGAGATCAAAAAGTTACAAGAGAAAATACTTGGCTTCTCCTTGAAATTACATTATCTCATCTCACAGTTTAGCAGATGTTGGAAAAGAGCATGTTGTCTTATAATCTCATCATAATAAGGTGTTTAACAAGTGAATATTGAATCTGCAGATGCAATAACAAAGTAGCGAAGCACATCTGGAAATACTGTAGTTACATCTTGAGAGAAAAAAGTCTGCAGGCTCTCAGGCATCTTAGCCTGACAGTGTGGTGACGTCCTGTGTGGCCTTTTCAGCCTGAATTGAACAACGAGGTGTTTGATGATGGCATAGATGGTCAGGAGGGAGCTGGTAAAGGTCTGACCGGCAAGGTCTCCCCCCGTCGGGAGTATATGAGCCTGGCAGCAGTGCCTCGACTCTCCAGGGCTTCGGTGGAGCTGCAGGTACCCACCGCCTCCGCCACATCTGAAGCAGCCCTGCTCTTTGTCTGGGCTGCGGTGTGCTTGGCTTGACCGGTGGCGGTGTCAGACAGCCGTGCTGCTTCTGTCAGTAATGGGACTGCCAGTTAATTGATCTTGACTCGGCTAAATGGTGCTGGGTTCTGTCTTGATGGCTAATTTTTTTCTTCCTTCTTGGTCTGTCAGACTTTTCTCCTCTAGCATCTCTTGTGGTATCATCTGCTTTTTTGGCAAATGGCTCTGCAACAATGCAAATATCAATAAAGATCAACGTTTTGTCATTTGTAATTATAGGAGCTTCAGGTGCTGGGATCTTATCAGTTGTAATCATCATTTTATAGTATGTTCTTGATTTCTCTTGTAACCCTACAGAGTCCTTCTCCTGGAGGTAAGGACAGCCCAGAGCAGCGCTCTTTCAGGGACCGACAGAAGTATTTTGAGATTGACGTGAAGCAGCAGACACCAGACAAACCCAAACCTCGAGTGTCTCTTGTTGGAGAAGATGACCTGAAGAAAATGAGGGAGGAAGAAGGTTTGTTTGGATTGTTTCTACTTGAGCATACTTCGCCAATAACTAATGGAAACATCTGACTGAGCTAACCTGCTCGTTCAGTTTACAAGCCTGTGTCTGTTCATGTCATCGCAGAGAGGAAGTTTGAGCAGCGAGCGCGGGAGTATCTGCTGGATGAAGACGACGAGGACGAGGAGGAGGACCTGGCTAAGCAAATGGCGCAGATGAAGGCCTCTGGCAAAGTGTTGCTGGATGGAGTGGAGTACAAGGTGGAGCCAGTGTCCACCCCATCCCAGCACTGCTCCACACCACCCAGCTACAACGTCACCCCACCCAGCTACTGTGGCAGCTCGGGGTAAGAAGTTGAATACAGTTATTGTGTCCTTGTTGATGTTCTTTTCTTTTCTTTAGCTAATTGTTTTTATATGTGTGTAGGCCTTCGTCTGTTGATGGTAAAGGAGACTCTCAGAGGAACTCACTGGAGGACAGCTTCAGGCTGGAACAGAGGCCCAACTCCATGACTGGGTAATTACATTATACACAACATCTTTGAACGTCTCTGTGCCCTTGTTTTTGTCCCGGTCGTCATCACTGCTGCTTGTTCGTCTCTCCAGTCTGATCCCAGTCTACCAAGGGGAGTCGGCGGCTCCCATCCGCACGGCCAAAGCAGAGCGCAGACATCAAGAGAGGCTCCGCATGCAGAGCCCCGAGCTAGCTGTGGCCCCCGACAAGGACCTGTCCCCTGCTGAGAAACGAGCTCTGGAGGCTGAGAAGAGAGCCATGTGGAGGGCAGCACGGTAAATATAACACAGCACGCTCTGACTTAGAAGATAAAATTGGTTTCAGTTTTTGGTGAATTTTTCCAAGCTTTTTATTTTACTTGGCATTTTATCCATGGATTTCTGGTACTTTGATTTTAATGGGATGAGAATCATTTAAAACCTGTTAACTGGTGCTGCAATTGATTATTTTAATTGTTGGCTGATTTGTATGTAATTGTTAAAAGTTTATATAAAGTTTTGACAGTTGACTGAACCTCTGATCAGCCATTTCAGAATAAACAAACTCAAATCGCTTTCAAACAAACTGGGATGGCCTTTAGTAACTGTTGGCTAAAGAACAGGGCCAAACAGGGACGTCGTCCATGGCCTCTCTTGCAGAGGCTCACATTACTTGTGCTAAGTCATCGTTTCAAGAATATGTAAAACATCCTTTGCTGTTTCAGAGCTCACATAGCTTGAGTTGTTTTCTTGATAAACAGTTCAGCTCAGATGTTCCAAACACCATCCCTTTGTGTGTGGATAGTCTGTCTCCTCTCTTACTATTTTCATGTCTTAAATGGGATCGTCTTTATTATTCCTGGCTCTTCTAAATGTTCCTCTGTTTTACCTTCCATTCTTGGTTTTCTTCTCTTTTTCTGTCTGTGTGCCTTTCTTTCCTTCCTCTCCTCCTCATATTCCTCCTTCACCCTGATGTAACTGTCATCCTACTCCCTCCTCCTCCTCCTCCTCCTCCTCTCTTCCACCCTCTCCCTGGCCCTTGGGGGCCCAGGCCCTATGGCCTAGAGGAGGATGTTAGGCAGTATGAGCAGGACCTGGCTAAGAGGCTCTACCAGGCCCGAGTGAGGGCGTCTCAGGGCACGCCTGAGGCCCCCCAGCCCCCCACCTCCTCTACCTCCTCCTCTGCAGCCTCCCAGCTCAGGTCTGCTCCTCGGCCCCAGCCACCAGGGCCAGACGCACGGCATCGTGGGGGTGTGCTGGGGTGCTTTCGCGTTGGGGTATTTTGCTAGAGGCCGAGTTCAGAAAGGTCCAAGCAAGCACTCGCAGCAACACTGCGACAGTGCTTCCACTGCCTTTCTATGCTGTCTTGCTTCTGCACGTCTTTGCTGTTTCTAGCTTCCTCTCGTTCCCCCTCTCTCTATTCTCTGTTTTGTCTCCCCCTCTCTGCAGCACTCTTTTCATTTGCGCCTTGCTGTTCTTTTGATTTTCATACTATTATCTGTACTAACAAACAGTTTGCAAGCTGTCTGTGAGTTGAGGGTAAGCCTACTAGCAGTAGGTTGTCCTTTTCCTGGATTGTGCAATGAAATTAAACCGGTTGTTTGTCACAGCAAACCAGGACAAGGAGCACCCAAACTTAGTAGTGATGGACACTACACCCACCTGTAGTGGCGTGTGCCTCCGTCAGTCTCCGTCTCTGTTTTTATGTCATTCTGTTCTAATGTTCTACTGTCGTGTATCTGATGGTGGTTGCTCCTCTTGCAGAATGAAGTCTTTGGAGCAGGATGCACTGAAAGCTCAGATGGTCATCGCCAAGTCTCGAGACGGGAAGAAACGTGGAACACTAGACCAGCTGGCGGAATCGCCCTCACCTGCCCCCACACCCTCTCCCACACCTATGGAAGGTAGGACGCTGCTACTGAACAGCAGAAGCAGATTCAGCAGGGTTCTGTATTTCTTTCTGTTCTAACTTCCTGTGTCCTGTTTTCCTCTGACAGAGCTCAGTCCTCGGGGACTAACCTCTCCAGGCAGACTGGTAAGCATTAAGTCTTTCTCTTCATTCCCATTATCTTTTTGACTGATTTTTCCACTGGCCATTGTGTCAGTGTGGAGGGTTTATGTATCCTTTGTATGGACTTGGAGAGCGTCAGCCATCAAATATTTGAACAATGCAGTAACGCTGACTTTGCAGTTTTAATTTATGGAGCTTTATTTGAGAACGGATTGTTGGTTTACAAGCTGGAAAAGGGAAAAAAAGTAGACTTGCTTCAAAACACATTGGCATTAATCCACCATCTTGCTCATTGTCATGCTAGCTGATCAGCCACAGCTGGCTGTTTGAATCACCCATTAGCCTCTCTGCCTCCCACCTCTCCTTTTCTGTTTCCTCATCCCTTTCTCTTATTCCTTTTCCTCTCCTCTACTTTGACATTTGTCTTCTCCACCCTTTTCTCATCCTATTTGTACTTCGTCCCACCCTCCTCCTCTTCTTCTTCCTGTCCTTGTTTTTCTCCTCTCCCTCCCTCCCTCAACCTCTGCTCATTCCTTTTTGCTATCCTTCTAGTCCCTGTCGTCAAAGAAGTTTGACTACCGACAGTTTGCTGCCATTCCTTCTTCCAAACCCGTATACGACATCCAGGTATTGGCTGCATGCTGAGCTCCCGGGGCCCAGGCCTCCTCCCTTCCCCCTGGCTTTCCCTGCTGCCTCTCCCCTCTAGTTTCTGTTAACCAAGAGGCATCAGTGCGACTGTCTAGGGCTTGGTTTTGACTCAGTGATTGATCAGCACTTCCTGCTCTGCACTATACTGGTGTGGCTCACTAACTTTCAGCACAATGAAGGTAGACTTTACATAAATGATGCATCAAATCAGCCCTGGGCCTCCCTCATGTTCTACCTCCCACTTACCACTCACAAATGTAAGAGCATCTATAGCAGTAACCCATTTACACCCATTGATCTCTTCGCTAACTAATCAATCACAGACAATAACACTCACACAGACAGATTTTTGATCCCACTAACCAGAATTGGTTCCGGGGGAAAATGGCCACAAACTCATCCACTCTCACATTCACTTCCATCAGCTGTCTTGTTCCACGCATGGGTCACATATTAGGCAGAGGAATCACATGTCCTCAATCTAATTTCCTTTCATGCTCTGGCTTTGACACAGATCTGCTGAAGGGTCCTCCTGCGCTGGGGTAGAAGCTTAGTGTAGGCTTGTGTGACGTAGCTCATTTTTCCTTCTCTGTGTGGAAGAAGAGATGGGAGGGGGAGCAGGGGAATCCTGGAGTGGTGCTGGAGTGAACAGAGCTTGTCTGGAAGTGGTCTTGTTTTTCTGGGTCAAGTATTTGTGGTCGTCTGTGTCACTGTCGGTCTGCGCCCCTCTGAGTGTGGGATCTTGTGTGGTTTTGATTGTTGGACAGTGACCTCGGCTTGTTTGTATTCTCCCTTTGGTGGAAGTAATTTAATCAATATCACTGTAAGTGTTTGCGTCATGTTTCAGACTCCTGCATATAAACTGACAAAGGTTGTGTTTAAATGCTGTGTGTTGATGTCAGTAAGGTGACTACAACTTATATAAACATTTATGCAGAAGAGCAGACTCGAGGGACCGCTACGACCTTCAAGCTGAGGGTCACATGGCAGCACAATCTGTCACTGTAACAGTGACACAAGAGAGGAACTACACAAAAGACTTGTAGCAAACCAGCCTTCCTCTAAAATTTGACACCTTTAATGAATATCCATGCAAATGTAATATAATTTACTTAACTTACTTTCTACTTTGGAATCACATTTCTATAATCAAAGAATTTTCCTCAGATTTTTGTCACTGAAACAAAAAAGACTTTAAACAAACATGTCTGACTGGAGAAATATCAGATAATAAAGTGGACACAGTTCAATGCCATTGTACTAAAAAGAAGACAAATTATTATTATTATGTTATTTTCTTTCAAACTTGTCAATTGTGACATTATGTGACAACTGATGAAACAACATTGTCAAACCAACAGCTAGCGTTTCCTTTGAGATAACACTGAAATAGCCAGCACAGCCAATAGTTTACAAGCTAACAGATTAGCTTACTAGCAGTCATGCTCAGTTGGTCATATGATCCTCGGCTTGCAGGTTGTCGCCGTCCCTCCAGAGTGTCTATAAATAGAACAATATAACAAGTTAACAAAGGGAAACTATTTTTGGTATAAAGCACAGAGACAGAACAACTCGACCTGCTGCTTGGTTTTCCGATGTGCCTTGGTGACTCTTGTTGGTGCTATACTGTTGCCCTGTTTCCTGTCTCTTTGTGGATGCGCCTTCACTACACAACAAACCCCGGAACTGATGACCTAACTTAACCTCCCTTTCCTTTAACATGCCAATCTGTCCTGGGGGAGTAGTCCAGTAGATGTACTGTGGCTTCAGCGCTGTGAACGGCTGGCACGTCTTCTCACAGTCTCCTTTACTGCCGTCTCCCCTGCTCACATGGTGAAGGCTTCCCCTGGGATACGGGCTACTGAACCTCTGCCGCTCAGTTACTCACTGTCTCTTCTTGTCTTCCAGTCCCCCGACACAGTCGATGACATGCAGTTCATCGATGACGGCTCCAGCAACCCAGGTGAGTGCAGGAGCTATTCACTATTTTCAAATGTTAGAACAGGCATGTGAAGGGGGGGTACGTGAGAAGAATGTTACATGAATGTCTTCTATCCCTTTGATTCAGGTGACTACCTGGGATAAGCAGCTCTTATTGGTAGGATTCTGTGTGCATGTGTTTTTGGGTCTGCGTGTGATCGTACGCCTGAGTATTTATGAACATGTGACAAGAGTGTGTGTGTTGGTTTATGCATTTATTCTCTAACCTGCCAGTTGTGTGACAAACTGTGGGTTCAGGTGTTAAGATGTGTGTCTAGCTGGGTGTGCTTCGCCTGCTGCTGCCCACCACATATAAAGTGGCAACTGATGTCGAGAACAGTGGGAGAGAGAAGTGTGCTGTGTTTAAGCTAATGATCTCACACTAACCGTGATCCACACTGTGCATGAATGTGTTTAAAGCGTTGACTGAAGCTACTGATTACAGGGGGCTCTTTGAATTATTATGATGTTGGTGTCAGTCACTGTGTTTTAATGAACACAACAAACCATGTTAAACAGGTACTGGAATATATCCTAAAGTTACATGCACTGTAGTAACTGGGTTACTGTAAATCCACACTACATTCAGCAGAGATCTGCCCAGCCCTGACTTCATTGTGGAATCATAGCAAACTGATTTTAACCACTGTAGTGATCATCATGATGCATTTTTAGATACAGGCTTTATAGAGTGCAGCTTTTACTTTTTACTGCAAATATGTCTAAATCTGACCAGTGGTTAAATTGAGGGATCAGCTGTAGAAATGCTCATTTTTTTTACTGACTTTTGATGGAATCATTGTTAACACAAAGGTGGACTGCTACATATTAACCTGCTCTGCTGTTTGTCCTGCACATTCGTACATGTAAATGCCAATTAGAAAGCCAGTTAATGTACAAGGCTCAGACAGTGGCCCACTGAAGAAGCTGACCATATCTCAGTTACTGAAGTGCAAACAAACACAATGTAGCTTGAATGGCATGGACTCTTGGAGTGAGTCTGAATTCAGACCCACTGCAGTGGCTGCTTTAACATGCAGTCATTGGGTGCTCGAGTTCTCCGCTCAAAGTTTTTGGCTCCTGCTTGTTCCCAGCTGCTAATCTGAATGTGGGGCTTCTCTCGCAGGTTTAAGGGATCCGTTCGCTTTCTCATCAGCTAAACTGCAGCAGCTTGACAGACGTCTAACTGTGACTGAAGCCGCTCTCTCTTTTTGTCCTTCAGGGCCCGCTGCCAGCCCTGAGGCCGAGGTCCCCACGGCGCTGCCGGCCACCTCAGCCCTGGAGGAGATGGCTCTATACAGCAACAAACGCAAACTGAGGCAGGGCCGCCGCAGCCTGGAAACCGCCGTGCCCACGTAACACCTCACACAAAATGAACACACCATACACTTAAATACACACTGTGGAACACTGGTAACACGTGGGTGCATCCACAGGAGGTGCGGAGTCAATGAACACTGCACACAGCGTCAGTAGAGCGAGATTTACTCTCCTATATATAACCACTGCAGAGACCACGATAGTCACCACACATACACACTCACTTATATCCTGCGTGCCAGCCTTGCCTATACAGTCTGTGGATGAGTTGGCAAGTTGCTCAACAGTCCCTCAAGGGCAAGAAAGAGCTAGTGTGGTTAGCTAGGATTGCTACTTACAGACCATTCTTCTGTTTTTGTTTTTTTTTGTTCTACATTCAGTTTACCTAGTAGAAGCTGATCTATAAAAGGAAGTGACCGAAGTTTTTAGTTTGATTTTTGTTTTCACACCTCTGCTGATTTTGCTGTTAAAAAACTTACTGGAAGAGAAAAGAAATGGGTCATAGCTATACTAACGATATGTTTAGGCTTTCAGTGAATAGACTGTAAAACGTCAGGTTGTTTCTTGAGACTTGGGCGGACAGGAGTGTATATATTAATTGAGGAGAAAACATTCTGCTACCTTCACGGTCACAAAGTGTGGAGAGCTTTTTTTCTTTTCTTTTTTTTAACAAAACAAAACATATCTTATTTGCACTGCCACTGATCAGCTTTTTAAGAACATATATCTGAAGTAATTTATTGTTTTTATCGTTTTACTCAAATTGAAGGCCTTCTATTTTACACCATTTTAACCCATCCAGTTATTTTGGGCATAAAGAGCATGACCGATGTTTATCATAATTTATCATTAAAAAAAAATTAACTGATAGTTAAGACTAAGTCAAAGCTTTCAGCTAATGAACTGCATATCACTTTATATCATTGAATCAACTTTATAGACACTTGTGAATTCCCCAGAGGGGTTGAGAGAAACAAAGTATAGCTGTTGCACATCAGTGTGTTAGCGACTCTTGTCTCAATCTGTCCAGATTTATTGACTGTGTTCCATTCCCCTTGTAGATAAAGACTACACTGGAAGCAGCAGCATTAAACTGGCAGTTTGACCGACAAACAGCTCACAATAGCAAATATATATAACGAGTTTGGCAACATGCATTTTTAGCATTATTTCCTAATGAATGGTACTTACCCTGCCCTGTTTAGGGTATTTGTTTTTTAATTTTTTCAATGTGAATCATTCATTTCTATCCTCGAATTATCTGGAGGTATTCCAGAGTGACGTGAAGGTAGCAGGTGTTTTATTTTTCTGTCTATGGTTAATTTAAATCTGATGCCACTGAAAAATCATTTATTATTGTGTGAATAATGTACAAATACTGAAAGGAAAGCAAACTTCGGGTTTGAATCTGAGCCGGTCTTGACCTAGACCAAGCGAGTGTCTGGACTGCTGACGTGTCTGGGTTTGGACAGGCTTGGTATTGGGACGCTCTCTGCATGTATATTGGTTTGTTATTGGGAGAGCTGAGAGAGGCAGAACCGATTAGAAATCCCTCTCAACACATTGATCTCATTCAGACATTCAGTTCACTGCTTGACATTCTGTCAGTTTATGTATCTGATGGGTATTTTTGCAGAATCACAGCATAGTAGCATTTGTGTTAATTTAATGTAGGGTCTTCTAATGATAGCTTTCCATGTTGCTCTCTGACTGAAATTCAGTTTGTTTGATAACATTTGCAATGGCTGATCTTTTTTTTTTTTTTTTAAACCTTACAGTAGATAAATCTTTTTTTTCAGATGGGTTTCACTACATTATTAATGCAATGTTTCAAGTTTTTGTGTTTATTCTTTTGTCTTGAGTTCTCTTTGGGGGCTTTTACTTGCAAATAGGTCAGAGGGAAAGGGTCAGAAGTCCTAGGGTCAAGGGTTAGAGCTCATACAAGACTGTAACTAGTGAATTTGTACAACCAAAGAAGTCTATTTTGTGGTTCAGGAATAATAAATTTTACTTTTCATTTAAGAAGCTGATTCATTGTGTTGTGTCTTTTGTCCTTGATTAATGTGCAAACTGATTACATGTATAAAAAAACGAATATTATATGTTATATGTACAAACTATGCCTACAACTTACTTAGGTAGCAGGTAGAATTGGAGGAAGTCTTCTCTGTCCAGATGAGTTCCTCTGTAGAGACAGAAAAACCAAACAGCTAAAGGAAGGTTGAAAGATTATTGATTGTTAATATATCTCTAATTAATTGCTTTTTTTCCTGGAAGTAGAAAAGTGATAGCTGAGCTGACATGACCATATTATGAGTAAAGATCTTTACTACCTTCCACTTAAGGGAACACCCACCCTTTTCAGCATCCTGCAGTGGGCGTTGTAGAAGGACTCAGAGCCGAGGACATCAGGAAGAAGCCGCTCCTCTGCATCCTCCACCTAGGATCAGCAGATCATATCTCCTTACCACAATTTAGTCACAAGAGATGTCAAACAAAATTTGTTTCCTCTCTGTTGTTTGCAGCTAAGTTATATATAATTCCATTGCTCTTTACATCCAGGATTTGCTTTATGGAAAACTAGACAGGATCACTATTTAGCTTCTACATGAGCGTTGTAAATGTGAAGCAGACTCACTTCTCTGAGGCTCCTCACAAATGTTCCATCCAGCTCCTCCTCAGGTACCAGGTAAGACTTCTTGTACCAGTTCTCAAATTCTGGGAAACACATGAGCAATTGATTATTTCTCTGAGCTTTCTAAGGCACCGATTATTTCGGCTATGAGAGCTCTGAGCTGTGTCAGGGAAGATATGGTATGAGACACACGAAGAACTGACCAGAGAACAGGCGCACCCGGCACTGATCCACAAGGTGTTGACAGTAGTTGACCTCTGCCTTGATGTCACGCAGCACCTCATATCTCTGCCTGTACAAAGCCTTTAGTTCTCTGAGTTGCATCAATAATGTGGATTCTGGCTCCTGCAGCAGTGGCTCCGCTTCCATCACAGAATACTGACCTTCATATAAAAACACAATGAAAAAATTTATTAACCTCTCACAGACCTTTTCATAAGACTGTCAATACGCATATGATGTAAAAGGCTTAATATATCCAAAACCAGTGGGGATATTGGCATGAAATTTTG